>JALGBA010002197.1:0-40076 GCA_023970755.1 Azemiops feae | reverse complement strand
GAAAGAGAGAGGGAGAAGAGGAGAGGCTTCTGTGAGAGAAGCAGTGAGAAGAAAGAGAGAGGAGAACAGGAGACGCTTCTGTGAGAGAAACAGTGTGTAGAAATTCAGGGAGAATAGGAGAGGCTTCTGTGATAGAAGCAATGCTGAGAAATGGAGATGGAGAAGAGGAGCGGCTTTTATGAGAGAAGCAGTGAGGAGAAAGAGAGAGGAGAAGAGGAGAGACTTCTGTGAGAGAAGCAGTGAGGAGAAAGAGAGAGGTAGAAGAGGAGAGGTTTTTTGAAAGTAGCAGTGAGGAGAAAGAGAGAGGAGAAGAAGAGAGGCTTCTGTAAGAGAAGCAGTGAAGAGAAATTGAGGGAGAATAGGAGTAGCTTTTGTGAGAGAAGCAGAGAGTAGAAAGAGAGAGGGAGAAGAGAAGAGGCTTCTGTGAGAGAAGCATAGAGTAGAAAGAGCGAGGGAGAAGAGGAGAGGCTTCTGTGAGAGACGCAGTGAGGAGAAATTGAGGGAGAAGAGGAGAGGCTTCTGTGAGAGAAGTAGTGAGAAAAAAGATAGCCGAGAAGAGGAGAGGCTTCTGTGAGAGAAGCAGTGAGGAGAAATGTACAGGGAGAAATGGAGAGGCTTTAGTGTGAGAAGCATAGAGTAGAAAGAGAGAGGGAGAAGAGAAGAGGCTTCTGTGAGAGAAGCATAGAGTAGAAAGAGAGAGGGAGAAGAGGAGATGCTTCGGTGAGAGAAGCAGTGAAGAGAAATAGAAGGAGAAGAGGAGAGGCTTCTGTGAGATAAGCATAGAGTAGAAAGACAGAGGGAGAAGAGGAGAGGCTTTTATGAGAAAAGAAGTGACAAAAAAGAGAGAGGAGAAGAGGAGAGGTTTCTGTGATAGAAGCATAGAGTAGAAAGAGAGAGGGAGAAAAGGAGAGGCTTCTGTGAGAGAAGCATAGAGTAGAAAGAGAGGGAGAAGAGGAGAGGTTTCTGTGAGAGAAGCATAGAGTAGAAAGAGAGAGGGAGAAAAGGAGAGGCTTCTGTGAGAGAAGCATAGAGTAGAAATAGAGAGGGAGAAGAGGAGAGGCTTCTGTGAGATAAGCATAGAGTAGAAAGAGAGAAGGAGAAGAGGAGAGGCTTTTATGAGAACAAAAGTGACAAAAAAGAGAGAGGAGAAGAGGAGAGGTTTCTGTGAGAGAAGCAGTGAGGAGAAATTGCGGGAGAAGAGGAGAGGCTTTTATGAGAAAAGGAGTGAGAAAAAAGAGAGAGAACAGGAGAGGCTTCTGTGAGAGAAAAAGTGTAGAGAAAGAGAGAGGAGAAGAGGAGAGGCTTCTGTGAGAGAAGCAGTGAGGAGAAATTGACTGAGAAGAGGAGAGGCTTCTGTGATAGAATCAGTGAGGAGAAAGAGAGAGGGAGAAGGTGAGAGGCTTCTCTGAGAGAAGCAGTGAGAAGAAAGAGAGAGGAGAACAGGAGAGGCTTCTGTGAGAGAAACAGTGTGTAGAAATTGAGGGAGAATAGGAGAGGCTTCTGTGATAGAAGCAATGCTGAGAAATGGAGAGGGAGAAGAGGAGCGGCTTTTATGATAGAAGCAGTGAGGAGAAAGAGAGAGGAGAAGAGGAGAGGCTTCTGTGAGAGAAGCAGTGAGGAGAAAGAGAGAGGTAGAAGAGGAGAGGCTTCTGTGAGAGAAGCAGTGCGGAGAAAGAGAGAGGTAGAAGAGGAGAGGTTTTTTGAAAGTAGCAGTGAGGAGAAAGAGAGAGGAGAAGAAGAGAGGCTTCTGTAAGAGAAGCAGTGAAGAGAAATTGAGGGAGAATAGGAGTAGCTTTTGTGAGAGAAGCAGAGAGTAGAAAGAGAGAGGGAGAAGAGGAGAGGCTTCTGTGAGAGAAGCAGTGAGAAGAAAGAGAGAGGAGAACAGGAGACGCTTCTGTGAGAGAAACAGTGTGTAGAAATTGAGGGAGAATAGGAGAGGCTTCTGTGATAGAAGCAATGCTGAGAAATGGAGAGGGAGAAGAGGAGCGGCTTTTATGAGAGAAGCAGTGAGGAGAAAGAGAGAGGAGAAGAGGAGAGACTTCTGTGAGAGAAGCAGTGAGGAGAAAGAGAGAGGTAGAAGAGAGGTTTTTTGAAAGTAGCAGTGAGGAGAAAGAGAGAGGAGAAGAAGAGAGGCTTCTGTAAGAGAAGCAGTGAAGAGAAATTGAGGGAGAATAGGAGTAGCTTTTGTGAGAGAAGCAGAGAGTAGAAAGAGAAAGGGATAAGAGGATCGCCTTTTTTGAGAAAAGGAGTGAGAAATAAGAGAGAGGAGAAGAGGAGAGGCTTCTATGGGAGAAGCAGTGAGGAGAAAGAAAGGAGAAGAGGAGAGACTTTTGTGACAGAACTAATGCGGAGAAATAGAGGAGAAAAGGAAGGCTACTGTGAGAGAAGCAGTGAGAAAAAAGATAGACGAGAAGAGCAGAGGAGAGGCTTCAGTGTGAGAAGCAGTGAGGAGAAATAGAGGGAGAATAGGAGAGGTTTCTGTGATAGCAGCACTGAGAAGAAAGAGAGAGGAGAATAGGAGAGGCCTCTGTGAGAGAAGCATAGAGTAGAAAGTGAGAGGGAGAAAAGGAGAGGCTTCTGTGAGAGAAGAATAGAGTAGAAAGAGAGAGGGAGAAGAGGAGCGCCTTTTTTGAGAAAAGGAGTGAGAAATAAGAGAGAGGAGAAGAGGAGAGGCTTCTATGGGAGAAGCAGTGAGGAGAAAGAAAGAGGAGAAGAGGAGAGGCTTTTGTGACAGAACTAATGCGGAGAAATAGAGGAGAAAAGGAAGGCTACTGTGAGAGAAGCAGTGAGAAAAAAGATAGACGAGAAGAGCAGAGGAGAGGCTTCAGTGTGAGAAGCAGTGAGGAGAAAGAAAGAGGAGAAGAGGAGAGGCTTTTGTGACAGAACTAATGCGGAGAAATAGAGGAGAAAAGGAAGGCTACTGTGAGAGAAGCAGTGAGAAAAAAGATAGACGAGAAGAGCAGAGGAGGGGCTTCAGTGTGAGAAGCAGTGAGGAGAAATAGAGGGAGAATAGGAGAGGTTTCTGTGATAGCAGCACTGAGAAGAAAGAGAGAGGAGAATAGGAGAGGCCTCTGTGAGAGAAGCATAGAGTAGAAAGTGAGAGGGAGAAAAGGAGAGGCTTCTGTGAGAGAAGCATAGAGTAGAAAGAGAGAGGGAGAAGAGGAGCGCCTTTTTTGAGAAAAGGAGTGAGAAATAAGAGAGAGGAGAAGAGGAGAGGCTTCTATGGGAGAAGCAGTGAGGAGAAATTGAGGGAGAATAGGAGTAGCTTTTGTGAGAGAAGCAGAGAGTAGAAAGAGAGAGGGAGAAGAGGAGAGGCTTTTATGAGAAAAAAAGTGACAAAAAAGAGAGAGGAGAAGAGGATAGGTTTCTGTGAGAGAAGCATAGAGTAGAAAGAGAGAGGGAGAAAATGAGAGGCTTCTGTGAGATAAGGATAGAATAGAAAGAGAGAGGGAGAAGAGGAGAGGCTTTTATGAGAAAAGGAGTGAGAAAAAAGAGAGAGGAGAAGAGGATAGGTTTCTGTGAGAGAAGCATAGAGTAGAAAGAGAGAGGGAGAAAATGAGAGGCTTCTGTGAGATAAGGATAGAATAGAAAGAGAGAGGGAGAACAGGAGAGGCTTCTGTGAGAGAAAAAGTGTAGAGAAAGAGAGAGGAGAAGAGGAGAGGCTTCTGTGAGAGAAGCAGTGAGGAGAAATTGACTGAGAAGAGGAGAGGCTTCTGTGATAGAATCAGTGAGGAGAAAGAGAGAGGGAGTAAGTGAGAGGCTTCTGTGAGAGAAGCAGTGAGAAGAAAGAGAGAGGAGAACAGGAGAGGCTTCTGTGAGAGAAACAGTGTGTAGAAATTGAGGGAGAATAGGAGAGGCTTCTGTGATAGAAGCAGTGCTGAGAAATGGAGAGGGAGAAGAGGAGCGGCTTTTATGAGAGAAGCAGTGGGGAGAAAGAGAGAGGAGAAGAGGAGAGGCTTCTGTGAGAGAAGCAGTGAGGAGAAAGAGAGAGGTAGAAGAGGAGAGGTTTTTTTGAAAGTAGCAGTGAGTAGAAAGAGAGAGGAGAAGAAGAGAGGCTTCTGTAAGAGAAGCAGTGAAGAGAAATTGAGGGAGAATAGGAGTAGCTTTTGTGAGAGAAGCAGAGAGTAGAAAGAGAGAGGGAGAAGAGAAGAGGCTTCTGTGAGAGAAGCATAGAGTAGAAAGAGCGAGGGAGAAGAGGAGATGCTTCGGTAGCAGATCTGAGAAGAAAGAGAGAGGAGAATAGGAGAGGCTTCTGTGAGAGAAGCATAGAGTAGAAAGAGAGAGGGAGAAAAGGAGAGGCTTCTGTGAGAGAATCGTAGAGTGGAAAGAGAGAGGGAGAAGAGGAGAGGCTTTTATGAGAACAAAAGTGACAAAAAACAGAGAGGAGAAGAGGAGAGGTTTCTGTGAGAGAAGCATAGAGTAGAAAGAGAGAGAGGAGAAGAGGAGAGGCTTCTGTGACAGACGCAGTGAGGAGAAATTGAGGGAGAAGAGGAGAGGCTTCTGTGAGAGAAGTAGTGAGAAAAAAGATAGCCGAGAAGAGGAGAGGCTTCTGTGAGAGAAGCAGTGAGGAGAAATGTACAGGGAGAAAAGGAGAGGCTTTAGTGTGAGAAGCATAGAGTAGAAAGAGAGAGGGAGAAGAGAAGAGGCTTCTGTGAGAGAAGCATAGAGTAGAAAGAGAGAGGGAGAAGAGGAGATGCTTCGGTGAGAGAAGCAGTGAAGAGAAATAGAGGGAGAAGAGGAGAGGCTTCTGTGAGATAAGCATAGAGTAGAAAGAGAGAGGGAGAAGATGAGAGGCTTTTATGAGAAAAGGAGTGAGAAAAAAGAGAGAGGAGAAGAGGAGAGGTTTCTGTGAGAGAAGCATAGAGTAGAAAGAGAGAGGGAGAAAAGGAGAGGTTTCTGTGAGATAAGCATAGAGTAGAAAGAGAGAGGGAGAAGAGGAGAGGCTTTTATGAGAAAAGGAGTGAGAAAAAAGAGAGAGGAGAAGAGGAGAGGTTTCTGTGAGAGAAGTAGTGAGGAGAAATTGCGGGAGAAGAGGAGAGGCTTTTATGAGAAAAGGAGTGAGAAAAAAGAGAGAGGAGAACAGGAGAGGCTTCTGTGAGAGAAAAAGTGTAGAGAAAGAGAGAGGAGAAGATGAGAGGCTTTTGTGAGAGAAGTAATGCGGAGAAATGGAGGAGAAAAGGAAGGGCTTCTGTGAGACAAGCAGTGAGAAAAAAGATAGACGAGAAGAGGAGAGGAGAGGCTTCTGTGTGAGAAGCAGTGAGGAGAAAGAGAGAGGGAGAAGAGTAGAGGTTTTTTTGAAAGTAGCAGTGAGAAAAAAGAGAGAGGAGAAGAGGAGATGCTTCTGTGATAGAATCAGTGAGGAGAAAGAGAGAGGGAGAAGGTGAGAGGATTTTATGAGAGAAGCAGTGAGGAGAAAGGGAGAGGAGAAGAGGAGAGGCTTCTGTGAGAGAAGCAGTGAGGAGAAAGATAGAGGGAGAAAAGGAGAGGCTTTTGTGAGAGAAGTAATGTGGAGAAATTGAGGGAGAAGAGGAGAGGCTTTTATGAGAAAAGGAGTGAGAAAAAGAGAGGAGAAGAGGAGTAGCTTTTGTGAGAGAAGCAGTGAGCAGAAAGAAAGAGGAAGAAGAGGAGAGGCTTCTGTGAGATAATCAGTGAGGAGAAAGAGAGAGGAGAAGAGGAGAGGCTTTTGTCACAGAACTAATGCGGAGAAATAGAGGAGAAAAGGAAGGCTACTGTGAGAGAAGCAGTGAGAAAACAAGATAGCGAGAAGAGCAGAGGAGAGGCTTCAGTGTGAGACGCAGCGAGGAGAAATAGAGGGAGACAATAGGAGAGGTTTTTCTGTGATAGGCAGATGAGAAGAAAGAGAAGAGGGAATAGGAGAGGCTTCTGTGGAGAAGCATAGAGTAGAAGTGAGCGGTAGAAAAGGAGAGGCTTCTGTGAGATAAGCATAGAGTAGAAAGAGAGAGGGAGAAGAGGAGAGGTTTTTATGAGAAAAGGAGTGAGAAAAAACAGAGAGGAGAAGAGGAGAGGCTTCTGTGGGAGAAGCAGTGAGGAGAAATTGAGGGAGAATAGGATAGGCTTCTGTGAGAGAAGCATAGAGTAGAAAGAGAGAGGGAGAAGAGGAGAGGCTTCTGTGAGATAAGCATAGAGTAGAAAGAGAGAGGGAGAAGAGGAGAGGCTTCTGTGAGAGAAGCATAGAGTAGAAAGAGAGAGGGAGAAGAGGAGAGGCTTCTGTGAGATAACCATAGAGTAGAAAGAGAGAGGGAGAAGAGGAGAGGCTTTTATGAGAAAAAAAGTGACAAAAAAGAGAGAGGAGAAGAGGAGAGGTTTCTGTGAGAGAAGCATAGAGTAGAAAGAGAGAGGGAGAAATGGAGAGGCTTCTGTGAGATAAGCATAGAGTAGAAAGAGAGATGGAGAAGAGGAGAGGCTTTTATGAGAAAAGGAGTGAGAAAAAAGAGAGAGGAGAACAGGAGAGGCTTCTGTGAGAGAAAAAGTGTAGAGAAAGAGAGAGGAGAAGAGGTGAGGCTTCTGTGAGAGAAGCAGTGAGGAGAAATTGACTGAGAAGAGGAGAGGCTTCTGTGATAGAATCAGTGAGGAGAAAGAGAGAGGGAGAAGGTGAGAGGCTTCTGTGAGAGAAGCAGTGAGAAGAAAGAGAGAGGGAGAAGGTGAGAGGCTTCTGTGAGAGAAACAGTGTGTAGAAATTGAGGGAGAATAGGAGAGACTTCTGTGATAGAAGCAATGCTGAGAAATGGAGAGGGAGAAGAGGAGAGACTTCTGTGAGAGAAGCAGTGAGGAGAAAGAGAGAGGTAGAAGAGGAGAGGTTTTTTGAAAGTAGCAGTGAGGAGAAAGAGAGAGGAGAAGAAGAGAGGCTTCTGTAAGAGAAGCAGTGAAGAGAAATTGAGGGAGAATAGGAGTAGCTTTTGTGAGAGAAGCAGAGAGTAGAAAGAGAGAGGGAGAAGAGGAGAGCCTTCTGTGAGATAAGCATAGAGTAGAAAGAGAAAGGGAGAAGAGGAGAGGCTTTTATGAGAAAAAAAGTGACAAAAAATAGAGAGGAGAAGAGGATAGGTTTCTGTGAGAGAAGCATAGAGTAGAAAGAGAGAGGGAGAAAAGGAGAGGCTTCTGTGATAGAAGCATAGAGTAGAAAGAGAGGGAGAAGAGGAGAGGCTTCTGTGAGAGAAAAAGTGTAGAGAAAGAGAGAGGAGAAGAGGAGAGGCTTCTGTGAGAGAAGAAGTGAGGAGAAATTGACTGAGAAGAGGAGAGGCTTCTGTGATAGAATCAGTGAGGAGAAAGAGAGAGGGAGAAGGTGAGAGGTTCTGTGAGAGAAGCAGTGAGAAGAAAGAGAGAGGAGAAGAAGAGAGGCTTCTGTAAGAGAAGCAGTGAAGAGAAATTGAGGGAGAATAGGAGTAGCTTTTGTGAGAGAAGCAGAGAGTAGAAAGAGAGAGGGAGAAGAGAAGAGGCTTCTGTGAGAGAAGCATAGAGTAGAAAGAGCGAGGGAGAAAAGGAGAGGCTTCTGTGATAGAAGCATAGAGTAGAAAGAGAGGGAGAAGAGGAGAGGCTTCTGTGAGAGAAAAACTGTAGAGAAAGAGAGAGGAGAAGAGGAGAGGCTTCTGTGATAGAATCAGTGAGGAGAAAGAGAGAGGGAGAAGGTGAGAGGTTCTGTGAGAGAAGCAGTGAGAAGAAAGAGAGAGGAGAAGAAGAGAGGCTTCTGTAAGAGAAGCAGTGAAGAGAAATTGAGGGAGAATAGGAGTAGCTTTTGTGAGAGAAGCAGAGAGTAGAAAGAGAGGGGGAGAAGAGAAGAGGCTTCTGTGAGAGAAGCATAGAGTAGAAAGAGCGAGGGAGAAGAGGAGAGGCTTCTGTGAGAGACGCAGTGAGGAGAAAGAGAGAGGTAGAAGAGGAGAGGTTTTTTGAAAGTAGCAGTGAGGAGAAAGAGAGAGGAGAAGAAGAGAGGCTTCTGTAAGAGAAGCAGTGAAGAGAAATTGAGGGAGAATAGGAGTAGCTTTTGTGAGAGAAGCAGAGAGTAGAAAGAGAGAGGGAGAAGAGAAGAGGCTTCTGTGAGAGAAGCATAGAGTAGAAAGAGCGAGGGAGAAGAGGAGAGGCTTCTGTGAGAGACGCAGTGAGGAGAAATTGAGGGAGAAGAGGAGAGGCTTCTGTGAGAGAAGTAGTGAGAAAAAAGATAGCCGAGAAGAGGAGAGGCTTCTGTGAGAGTGAGGAGGGTACTTCAGTGTGTAGAGTAGCAGTGAGGAGAAATAGAGGGAGAAGAGGAGAGGCTTCTGTGAGATAAGCATAGAGTAGAAAGAGAGAGGGAGAAGAGGAGCGGCTTTTATCAGAAAATGAGTGAGAAATAAGACAGAGGAGAAGAGTAGAGGCTTCTGTGGGAGAAGCAGTGAGGAGAAATTGAGGGAGAATAAGAGAGATTTCTGTGAGAGAAGCATAGAGTAGAAAGAGAGAGGGAGAAGAGGAGAGGCTTCTGAGATAGAGTCGAAGAGAGGGGGAAGAGGAGAGGCTTTTATGAGAAAAAGTGACAAAAAGATAGAGAGAAGATAGGTTTCTGTGATAGAAGCAGTGAAGATGAGAGAGAAAGAGAGCTTTTATGAGAAAAAGTGAGAAAAAAGAGAGGGAGAAGGAGAGGCTTCTGTGAGAGAAAAAGTGTAGAGAAAGAGAGAGGAGAAGAGGAGAGGCTTCTGTGAGAGAAGCAGTGAGGAGAAAGAGACTGAGAAGAGGAGAGGCTTCTGTGAGAGAAGCAGTGAGGAAGAAAGAGAGAGGAGAACAGGAGAGGCTTCTGTGAGAGAAAACAGTGTGTAGAAATTGAGGGAGAATAGGAGAGGCTTTGTGAGAGAAGAATGCTGAGAAATGGAGAGGGAGAAGAGGAGCGGCTTTTATGAGAGAAGCAGTGAGGAGAAAGAGAGAGCAGAAGAGGAGAGGCTTCTGTGAGAGAAGCAGTGAGGAGAAAGAGAGAGGTAGAAGAGGAGAGGTTTTTTTGAAAGTAGCAGTGAGTAGAAAGAGAGAGGAGAAGAAGAGAGGCTTCTGTAAGAGAAGCAGTGAAGAGAAATTGAGGAAGAATAGGAGTAGCTTTTGTGAGAGAAGCAGAGAGTAGAAAGAGAGAGGGAGAAGAGAAGAGGCTTCTGTGAGAGAAGCATAGAGTAGAAAGAGCGAGGGAGAAGAGGAGATGCTTCGGTGATAGCAGAACTGAGAAGAAAGAGAGAGCAGAATAGGATAGGCTTCTGTGAGAGAAGCAGTGAGGAGAAAGAAAGAGGAAGAAGAGGAGAGGCTTCTGTGAGAGAATCAATGAGGAGAAAGAGAAAGGAGAAGAGGAGAGGCTTTTATGAGAAAAGGAGTTAGAAAAAAGAGAGAGGAGAAGAGGAGAGGTTTCTGTGAGAGAAGCAGTGAGGAGAAATTGAGGGAGGAGAGGAGAGGCTTTTATGAGAAAAGGAGTGAGAAAAAAGAGAGAGGAGAAGGAAGGGCTTCTGTGAGAGAAGTAGTGAGGAGAAAGAGAGAGCAGAAGAGGAGTAGCTTTTGTGAGAGAAGCAGTGAGGAGAAAGAAAGAGGAAGAAGAGGAGATGCTTCTGTGATAGAATCAGTGAGGAGAAAGAGAGAGGGAGAATGTGAGAGGCTTCTGTGAGAGAAGCAGTGAGAAGAAAGAGAGAGGAGAACAGGAGAGGCTTCTGTGAGAGAAACAGAGTGTAGAAATTGAGGGAGAATAGGAGAGGCTTCTGTGAGAGAAGCAATGCTGAGAAATGGAGAGGGAGAAGAGGAGCGGCTTTTATGAGAGAAGCAGTGAGGAGAAAGAGAGAGGAGAAGAGGAGAGTCTTCTGTGAGAGAAGCAGTGCGGAGAAAGAGAGAGGTAGAAGAGGAGAGGTTTTTTTGAAAGTAGCAGTGAGTAGAAAGAGAGAGGAGAAGAGGAGAGGCTTCTGTGAGAGAAGCATAGAGTAGAAAGAGCGAGGGAGAAGAGGAGAGGCTTCTGTGAGAGAAGCATAGAGTAGAAAGAGAGAGGGAGAAGAGGAGAGGCTTCTGAAATAAGGGAGAGGAGGAGAAGAGAGGCTTCTGTCGGAGAAGCAGTGAGGAGAAATTGAGGGAGAATAGGAGAGGCTTCTTTGAGATAAGCGTAGAGTAGAAAGAGAGAGGGAGAAGAGGAGAGGCTTCTGTGAGATAAGCGTAGAGTAGAAAGAGAGAGGGAGAACAGGAGAGGCTTTTATGAGAAAAGAAGTGACAAAAAAGAGAGAGGAGAAGAGGAGAGGTTTCTGTGATAGAAGCATAGAGTAGAAAGAGAGAGGGAGAAAAGGAGAGGCTTCTGTGAGAGAAGCATTGATGAAGAAATAGAGAGGAGAAAGAGGATGCTTCCTGTTGAGAGAAACATTGTGTATAAATTGAGTGATAATAGGAGAGGGCTTCGTGTGCTAGAAGCAATGCTGAGAAATGGAGAAGGAGAAGAGGATGCCGGCTTTTATGAGAGGAGCAGTGAGGATAAAAGAGAGGATAAGAGGAGAGTCTTCTGTGAGAGAAGCAGTGAGAGAAAGAGAGAGAGAAGGGAGTTGCTTCTGTGAGAGAATCAGTGAGGAGAAAGAGAGAGGAGAAGAGGAGAGGCTTTTATCACAGAACTAATGCGGAGAAATAGAGGAGAAAAGGAAGGCTACTGTGAGAGAAGCAGTGAGAAAAAAGATAGACGAGAAGAGCAGAGGAGAGGCTTCAGTGTGAGAAGCAGTGAGGAGAAATAGAGGGAGAATAGGAGAGGTTTCTGTGATAGCAGCACTGAGAAGAAAGAGAGAGGAGAATAGGAGAGGCTTCTGTGAGAGAAGCATAGAGTAGAAAGTGAGAGGGAGAAAAGGAGAGGCTTCTGTGAGAGAAGCATAGAGTAGAAAGAGAGAGGGAGAAGAGGAGAGGCTTCTGTGAGATAAGCATAGAGTAGAAAGAGAGAGGGAGAAGAGGAGAGGCTTTTATCAGAAAATGAAGTGAGAATAAAGGAACAGGGAGAAGAGCTCAGGCTTCTGGGGAGAATCAGTTGAGGAGAAATTGAGTGAGAATAGATAGCTTTCTGTGAGAGAAGCATAGAGTAGAAAGAGAGAGGGAGAAGAGGAGAGGCTTTTGTGAGATAAGCATAGAGTAGAAAGAGAGAGGGAGAAGAGGAGAGGCTTTTATGAAAAAAAAAGTGACAAAAAAGAGAGAGGAGAAGAGGAGAGGTTTCTGTGAGAGAAGCATAGAGTAGAAAGAGAGAGGGAGAAAAGGAGAGGCTTCCGTGAGAGAAGCATAGAGTAGAAAGAGAGGGAGAAGAGGAGAGGCTTCTGTGAGATAAGCATAGAGTAGAAAGAGAGAGGGAGAAGAGGAGAGGCTTTTATGAGAAAAGGAGTGAGAAAAAACAGAGAGGAGAACAGGAGAGGCTTCTGTGAGAGAATCACAGAGGAGAAAGAGAGAGGGAGAAAAGGAGAGGCTTCTGTGAGAGAAGCAGTGAGGAGAAAGAGAGAGGAGAATAGGAGTAGATTCTGTGAGAGAAGCAGTGAGGAGAAAGAGAGAGGAGAAGAGGAGAGGCTTTTGTGAGAGAACTAATGCAGAGAAATTGAGGAGAAAAGGAAGGCTTCTGTGAGAGAAGCAGTGAGAAAAAAGATAGACGAGAAGAGCAGAGGAGAGGCTTCAGTGTGAGAAGCAGTGAGGAGAAATAGAGGGAGAATAGGAGAGGTTTCTGTGATAGCAGCACTGAGAAGAAAGAGAGAGGAGAATAGGAGCGGCTTTTATGAGAAAAGGAGTGAGAAATAAGAGAGAGGAGAAGAGGAGAGGCTTCTGTGGGAGAAGCAGTGAGCAGAAATTGAGGGAGAATAGGAGAGGCTTGTTTGAGAGAAGCATAGAGTAGAAATAGAGAGGGAGAAGAGGAGCGGCTTTTATGAGAAAAGGAGTGAGAAATAAGAGAGAGGAGAAGAGGAGAGTCTTCTGTGAGAGAAGCATAGAGTAGAAAGAGAGAGGGAGAAGAGGAGATGCTTCGGTGATAGCAGAACTGAGAAGAAAGAGAGAGGAGAATAGGAGAGCCTTCTGTGAGAGAAGCATAGAGTAGAAGGAGAGAGGGAGAAAAGGAGAGGCTTCTGTGAGAGAAGGATAGAGTAGAAAGAGAGAGGGAAAAGAGGAGACGCTTCTGTGAGAAAAGCATAGAGTAGAAAGAGAGAGTGAGAAGAGGAGAGGCTTTTATGAGAAAAGGAGTGAGAAAAAAGAGAGAGGAGAAGAGGAGAGGTTTCTGTGAGAGAAGTAGTGAGGAGAAATTGAGAGAGAAGAGGAGAGGCTTTTATGAGAAAAGCAGTGAGAAATAAGAGAGAGGAGAAGAGGAGAGGCTTCTGTGAGAGAATCAGTGAGGAGAAAGAGAGAGGAGAAGAGGAGAGGCTTTTGTGAGAGAACTAATGCGGAGAAATAGAGGAGAAAAGGAAGGGCTTCTGTGAGAGAAGCAGTGAGAAAAAAGATAGACGAGAAGAGGAGAGGAGAGGCTTCAGTGTGAGTAGCAGTGAGGAGAAATAGAGGGAGAATAGGAGATGTTTCTGTGATAGCAGCACTGAGAAGAAAGAGAGAGGAGAATAGGAGAGGCTTCTGCAAGAAAAGCATAGAGTAGAAAGAGAGAGGGAGAAGAGGAGATGCTTCTGTGAGATAACCATAGAGTAGAAAGAGAGAGGGAGAAGAGGAGAGGCTTTTATGAGAAAAGAAGTGACATAAAAAAGAGAGAGGAGAATAGGAGAGGCTTCTGTGAGAGAAGCATAGAGTAGAAAGTGAGAGGGAGAAAAGGAGAGGCTTCTGTGAGAGAAGCATAGAGTAGAAAGAGAGAGGGAGAAGAGGAGCGGCTTTTATGAGAAAAGGAGTGAGAATAGAGAACGGATGAGAGAGGAGGAGGCTTCTGTCTGTTGGGAGAAGCAGTGAGGAAGAACAATTGAGGCAAAAGAATGAGAGGGCTTCTGTGAGAGAAGCATAGAGTAGAAAGAGAGAGGGAGAAGAGGAGAGGCTTCTGAGATAAGCATAGAGTAGAAAGAGAGAGGGAGAAGAGGAGAGGCTTTTATGAGAAAAGGAGTGAGAAAAAAGAGAGAGGAGAAGAGGAGAGGTTTCTGTGAGAGAAGCAGAGAGTAGAAAGAGAGAGGGAGAAAAGGAGAGGCTTTTGTGAGATAAGCAAAGAGTAGAAAGAGAGAGGGAGAAGAGGAGAGGCTTTTATGAGAAAAGGAGTGAGAAAAAAGAGAGAGGAGAACAGGAGAGGCTTCTGTGAGAGAAAAGGTGTAGAGAAAGAGAGAGGAGAAGACGAGAGGCTTTTGTGAGAGAAGTAATGCGGAGAAATGGAGGAGAAAAGGAAGGGCTTCTGTGAGAGAAGCAGTGAGAAGATAGACGAGAAGAGGAGAGGAGAGGCTTCTGTAAGAGAAGCAGTGAGGAGAAATTGAGGGAGAATAGGAGTAGCTTTTGTGAGAGAAGCAGTGAGGAGAAAGAGAGAGGAGAACAGGAGAGGCTTCTGTGAGAGAAAAAGTGTGGAGAAATTGAGGGAGAATATGAGAGGCTTCTGTGATATAAGCAATGTTGAGAAATGCAGATGGAGAAGAGGAGCGGCTTTTATGAGAGAAGCAGTGAGGAAAAAGAGAGAGGAAAAGAGGAGAGGCTTCTGTGAGAGAAGCAGTGAGAAAAAACGGAGAGGGAGAAGAGGAGAGGCTTCTGTGAGAGAATCACAGAGGAGAAAGGGAGAGGGAGAAATAGAGGGAGAATAGGAGAGGTTTCTGTGATAGCAGCACTGAGAAGAAAGAGAGAGGAGAATAGGAGCGGCTTTTATGAGAAAAGGAGTGAGAAATAAGAGAGAGGAGAAGAGGAGAGGCTTCTGTGGGAGAAGCAGTGAGGAGAAATTGAGGGAGAATAGGAGAGGCTTCTGTGAGGGAAGCCTAGAGTACAAGGAGAGAGGGAGAAGAGGAGAGGCTTCTGTGAGATAAGCATAGAGTAGAAAGAGAGAGGGAGAACAGAGAGAGCTTTTTGAGAAAAAGAGTGAGAAAAAAGAGAGAGGAGAAGAGGAGAGGTTTCTGTGTGAGAAGCAGTGAGGAGAACCTGACTGAGAAGAGGAGAGGCTTCTGTGATAGAATCAGTGAGGAGAAAGAGAGAGGGAGAAGGTGAGAGGCTTCTGTGAGAGAAACAGTGTGTAGAAATTGAGGGAGAATAGGAGAGGCTTCTGTGATAGAAGGAATGCTGAGAAATGGAGAGGGAGAAGAGGAGCGGCTTTTATGAGAGAAGCAGTGAGGAGAAAGAGAGAGGAGAAGAGGAGAGGCTTCTGTGAGAGAAGCAGTGAGGCGAAAGAGAGAGGTAGAAGAGGAGAGGTTTTTTTGAAAGTAGCAGTGAGAAGAAAGAGAGAGGAGAAGAAGAGAGGCTTCTGTGAGAGAAGCATAGAGTAGAAAGAGACAGGGAGAAAAGGAGAGGCTTCTGTGAGAGAAGTGTAGAGTAGAAAGAGAGAGGGAGAAGAGGAGAGGCTTCTGTGAGAGAAGCAGTGAGGAGAAATTGAGGGAGAATAGGAGAGGCTTCTGTGAGAGAAGCATAGAGTAGAAAGAGAGAGGGAGAAAAGGAGAGGCTTCTGTGAGAGAAGCATAGAGTAGAAAGAGAGAGGGAAAAGAGTAGAGGCTTCTGTGAGAGAAGCAGTGAGGAGAAAGAGAGAGGAAAAGAGGAGTAGCTTTTGTGAGAGAAGCAGTAAGGAGAAAGAGAGAGGAGAAGAGGAGCGGCTTCTGTGAGAGAACCAGTGAGGATTAAGAGGGAGAATAGGAGTGGTTTCTGTGAGAGAAGCAGTGAGGAGAAAGAAAGAGGAAGAAGAGGAGAGGCTTCTGTGAGAGAAGCAGTGAGGAAAAACAGAGAGGGAGAAAAGGAGAGGCTTCTGTAAGAGAAGCAGTGAGGAAAAACAGAGAGGGAGAAAAGGAGAGGCTTATGTGAGAGAAGCAGTAAGGAAAAACAGAGAGGGAGAAAAGGAGAGGCTTATGTGAGAGAAGCAGTGAGTAGAAATTGAGGGAGAAGAGGAGCGGGTTTTTTGAGAGAAGCATTGAGGAAAAAGATAGGAGAAGAGGAGAGGCTTCTGTGATAGAAGCAGTGAGGAAAAACAGAGAGGGAGAAAAGGAGAGGCTTCTGTGAGAGAAGCAGTGAGGAGAAATTGACTGAGAAGAGGAGAGGCTTCTGTGATAGAAGCATTCAGGAGAAAGAGAGAGGGAGAAGAGGAGAGGCTTCTGTGAGAGACGCAGTGAGGAGAAATTGAGGGAGAAGAGGAGAGGCTTCTGTGAGAGAAGCAATGCTGAGAAATGGAGAGGGAGAAGAGGAGCGGCTTTTATGAGAGAAGCAGTGAGGAGAAAGAGAGAGGAGAAGAGCAGAAGAGTAGCGGCTTCTCTGTGAGAAGCTGTGAAGAGAAATAGAGGGAGAATAGGAGAGGCTTATGTGAGAGAAGCAGTGAGGAGAAAGATAGAGGTAGAAGCAGAGAGGTTTCTGTGAGAGAAGCAGTGAGGAGAAATTGAGGGAGAAGAGGAGAGGCTTCTGTGAGAGAAATAGTGAGGAGAAAGAGAGGAGAAGAGGAGTAGTTTTTGTGAGAGAAGCAGTGAGGAGAAACAGAGGGAGAATAGGAGAGGTTTCTGTGATAGAAGCACTGAGAAGAAAGAGAGAGGAGAGGAGGAGAGGCTTCTGTGAGAGAAGCAGTGAGGATTAAGAGGGAGAATAGGAGTGGTTTCTGTGAGAGAAGCAGTGAGGAGAAAGAGAGAGGGAGAAGAAGAGAGGCTTCTGTGAGAGACGCAGTGAGGAGAAATTGAGGGAGAAGAGGAGAGACTTCTGTGAGAGAAGTAGTGAGGAGAAAGAGAGAGGAGAAGAGGAGTAGTTTTTGTGAGAGAAGCAGTGAGGAGAAACAGAGGGAGAATAGGAGAGGTTTTTGTGATAGAAGCACTGAGAAGAAAGAGAGAGGAGAAGAGGAGAGGCTTCTGTGAGAGAAGCATAGAGTAGAAAGAGAGATGGAAAAAAGGAGAGGCTTCTGTGAGAGAAGCGTAGAGTAGAAAGAGAGAGGGAGAAGAGGAGAGGCTTCTGTGAGAGAATCAGTGAGGAGAAAGAGAGAAGAGGAGAGGAGAGGCTTCTGTGAGAAAAGCAGTGAGGAAAAAGAGGAACAAAGGAGAGGAGAGGCTTTTGTGAGAGAAGCAGTGAGGAGAAAGAAAGAGTAATAAGAGGAGAGGCTTCTGTGAGGGAATCAGTGAGCAGAAAGAGAGTGGAGAAGAGGAGAGGCTTTTGTGAGAGAAGCAGTGAGAAAAAAGATAGATGAGGAGAGGAGAGGAGATGCTTCTGTGTGAGAAGCAGTGAGGAGAAATTGAGGGAGAAGAGGAGAGGCTTCTGTTAGAGAAGCATAGAGTAGAAAGAGAGAGGGAGAAAAGGAGAAGCTTCTGTGAGAGTAGCATAGAGTAGAAAGAGAGAGGGAGAAGAGGAGAGGCTTCTGTTACAGAAACATAGAGTAGAAAGAGAGATGGAGAAAAGGAGAGGCTTCTGTGAGAGAAGCGTAGAGTAGAAAGAGAGTGGGAGAAGAGGAGAGGCTTCTGTGATAGAATCAGTGAGGAGAAAGAGAGAGGAGAAGAGAAGAGGCTTTCGTGAGAGAAGTAATGCGGAGAAATAGAGGAGAAAAGGAAGGGCTTCTTTGAGAGAAGCAGTGAGAAAATAGATAGACGAGAGGAGGAGAGGAGAGGCTTTTGTGAGAGAAGCAGTGAGGAGATAGAAAGAGGAAGAAGAGGAGAGGCTTCTGTGAGAGAAGCAGTGAGGAGAAAGAAAAAGGAAGAAGAGGAGAGGCTTCTGTGAGAGAATCAGTGAGGAGAAAGAGAGAGGAGAAGAGATGCTTTTGTGAGAGAAGCAGTGAGAAAAAAGATAGATTAGAAGAGGAGAGGAGAGGCTTCTGTGTGAGAAGCTGTGAGGTGAAAGAGAGAGGAGAAGAGGAGAGGCTTCTGTTAGAGAAGCATAGAGTAGAAAGAGAGATGGAGAAAAGGAGAGGCTTCTGTGAGAGAAGCGTAGAGTAGAAAGAGAGAGGGAGAAGAGGAGAGGCTTCTGTGAGAGAAGCAGTGAGGAGAAAGAGAGAAGAGGAGAGGAGAGGCTTCTGTGAGAAAAGCAGTGAGGAAAAAGAGGAACAAAGGAGAGGAGAGGCTTTTGTGAGAGAAGCAGTGAGGAGAAAGAAAGAGGAATAAGAGGAGAGGCTTCTGTGAGAGAATCAGTGAGGAGAAAGAGAGAGGAGAAGAGGAGAGGCTTTTGTGAGAGAAGCAGTGAGAAAAAAGATAGATGAGGAGAGGAGAGGAGAGGCTTCTGTGTGAGAAGCAGTGAGGAGAAATTGAGGGAGAAGAGGAGAGGCTTCTGTTAGAGAAGCATAGAGTAGAAAGAGAGAGGGAGAAGAGGAGAGGCTTCTGTGAGAGAAGCAGTGAAGAGAAATAGAGGGAGAATTGGAGAGGTTTCTGTGATAGAAGCACTGAGAAGAAAGAGAGAGGAGAAGAGGAGAGGCTTCTGTGAGAGAAGCAGTGAGGAGAAAGAAAGGGAAAGAAGAGGAGAGGCTTCTGTGATAGAATTAGTGAGGAGAAAGAGAGAGGAGAAGAGGAGAGGCTTTTGTGAGAGAAGTAATGCGGAGAAATAGAGGAGAAAAGGAGAGGATTCTGTGAGAGAAGCAGTGAGGAGATTTTTTTTTTAATTTTTAAAAAGTTTTTTATTAATAATACAAAATTAAAAAAAAACATTGGACATAGATATGACATAACTGGTTCCATACATCTTCCGTCACTTTACAATAATATTACTATTCATATAAACATATAGTTCTTAAGCTTTGTTCACTATTTAAGCAAAATATAATATAATATTAATACTTTTCCCCTTATTTCTGTATATTTATTTATCTCTTAAACATACATTTATCTATAATAACATCTATATTTTTGTTCTAACACTATACATTTGTCTTGGCTACCCTCTTGTTATCTATCCAATCATAAAATTGTTCCCAGATTTTGTAGTACTTAGTTTCACTTTTATCCTTGAGTTCCAAAGTGAGTCTGTCCATTTCTGCGCAGTTGAAAATTTTCAGTAATATTTCCTCTTCAGTTGGAATATCTTTCTCTTTCCATTTTTGAGCGAAGGCTATTCGTGCCGCTGTGACTATGTGCAGTAATAAATAATTTGTATCTTTCTTATATTTTCTTTCTATAATTCGCAATTAGAAAAATTCCGGTTTGACCTCTATATCTGTTAGCAAAATTTCTTCCAGCCAGTTCTTTAATAAATTCCAAAAATTTTGCGCCTTTGGGCATTCCCACCACATGTGGTAGTAATTCCCAATGTTCTCTCTACACTTCCAGCATATTGAAGATTTCCCCTTATTCATTCGTGCTAATCTTGTGGGGGGGAGGTGCCACCTGTAAAACATCTTATAAAGGTTTTCCTTGTAGGAAGTTGCTAGTGTGATTTTTAAAAAAAATTCCCATAAACTTTGCCAAATTTCCAGATCAATATTATGCCCAAAATATTTACACCAAATTATCATCGTTTCTTTCACCTGTTCCTCGATCATATCTTGTTCTAGTAAATATCGATATAGTTTACTTATAATCTTGCCTTCCCTGCTAAATAAAATTTTATCTAATTCTGATAGTTCTTGCTTTATGTCCCATTTCTTTTTATCTTTGTTAAATTTAGATTGAATTTGGAGATACGCCCACCATTCCAATTCGATTCCTTCTTCCTTTAAAGTATTTGTCGCTTTTAATTCTCCTTTCTCATTCAAGATGTCTTTATAGGTGACAGCTCCCCCTCGTTTTATCAAATTTTGGATGTGTGTACATTTCTAATGTAGACACCCAATTGGGAATTTCCATATAATTATTTCTTTTTATTTTTTTCAAAATATCCAATAGTGCTCTCCTAATATAATGCCTCCGGAAATACTGATGGGCTAAATGTTTTTCCTCCCATAGAATAGCGTGCCACCCTGTCTGTAGGTCATGACCTTCTAGTGCCAATAGTCTTGTGTTTTTGAGATGCATCCACTCACTTAGCCAAACCAACGCCGCTGCCTGATAATACTTTGTCCAGTCTGGTAGGCCAAATCCTCCTCTTTCTCTAGCATCTTGTAGTAATTTGAATCTGATTCTCGGTCGTTTCCCTTGCCATATGAATTTTGAAATGAGTCTGTCCAAATTTGTAAAAAAATCTTTTTTGAGCTGAATTGGTATGCATTGAAATAAAAACAACATTTTCGGAAGAACATTCATTTTAATGGTGGCTATCCTGCCCATTAGCGATAGCTGTAATTTTCCCCATTTTTCCAAATCAGACCTAATTTGCGCCATTAATTTGTCATAGTTATCTTCTTCAAGTGTAATGCATCTCGCTGTCAATTTTCCCAAATATCTTATTTTTTTCGTAGTCTGAATGTTTATCTTTCCCTCCAATTCTTTTTTTTGCTCTTCAGTCATGTTTTTAACTATCATTTTTGTTTTATCCTTGTTTATTTTCAGGCCTGCTACTTCCCCATAGTCCTCCAGCACTTCCATCAGCCTAAGACCAGATTGTACAGGCTCTTCAATAATAAATGCAAGGTCGTCCGCAAATGCCTGTACCTTAAAACTTTCTTTTCTTATTTTTAAACCTTTGATTTGTTTGTCTTCTCGGATTGTTCTAATTAAAACCTCTAGTGATAAAATAAAAAGCAGTGGTGATAGCGGACAACCTTGCCTTGTGCCTTTTTGGATTAAAAAGTTCTTTGTCATTTCCCCGTTTATCACCACTCTGGCTTCTTGTTTGGAGTAGATTGTTTTGAACATCTTTATAAATTTTCCCCCAAAATCCATATATTTTAATTGTTCTAGTATGAAGTCCCATTTGACGTTATCAAATGCTTTTTGCGCATCGATGAATATCAACGCCATCTGTTTTTCATTATGGACTTCATAGTATTCTATCGTATCCAAAATAATCCTAATATTGTTCCTTACATGACGTCTGGGAAGAAAACTGTTTTGATCAGTATGAATAAAATTCTCTAAAATTTTCTTTAGTCTGTCTGCCATAATTGTCATAAAGATTTTATAATCCGAATTTAGTAGGGATATCGGCCTATAATTTTTAATATGAGTCAAATCAGAATTTTCTTTGGGAATCAATGTGATTGTTGCTTCTTTCCACGATTCAGGTATCTTCGCTTCATTAAGTACATCATTATACACCTCTAATAACAGTGGGCTTAATAATTCCTGGTGATTTTTATAAATTTCTGAAGGTAGACCATCTGGGCCTGGTGCTTTGTTACTTTTTTGTTTTTTGATTGCCTCAGATATCTCCTATACTGTTATCTCATTATTTAATAAATTTTTACCTTCCTCCGAGATTCTGGGCAATTCTGTTTTTTGAAGGTACCTTCTTCTATCTTCTCCTTATCCTCGTAAAGGTTTTTAAAAAACTCATACGCTACCTTCCACTTTTCCTCATTTTGATAAATTAACTCCTTCTTCATTATGTAATTTACTAATCTGGTTCTTTTCTTTCCGTTCTCTTAATCTATAAGCCAGCCATCTTCCTGGCTTATTTGCATTCTCAAAAAAAAATTGTTTAATGCTTTTAATTTGTTGTGCCATGTTTTCCTTTTCAATGATATTTAATTTATGTTTAATTGTGTTTATTTGTTGTTTCAATTCCAGTTTTATGGGTTCTTTCTGCAGCTCTTTTTCCAGTTTGCTAAGATCTTCCTCTAAGTTTTTTTGCCGTTGTCTTTTTTGTTTGTTGTCTTTGGCCATGTATGATATTGCGATACCCCTCATAAAAGCTTTTGCCGTGTACCACAAGTTCTGATTATTCGTATCCTCTTTCTTATTACTTTGAAAAAACAAACTCATTTGATCATCCATCTTTGATTTAAATTCATTTTGATTCAAGATTGCTCTTTTTAGGGTCCACCTCTTTGTCTTTTTTTGCCCTTTCCATTTAATTTTAATGGGATTGTGGTCTGCCCACGAATTTATGTCAATATTAACTTCCTCAATTCCCAAATTCAAGTCTGTCGATGCCCAAACCATGTCAATTCGAGACCAAGATTGATGTCTAGCTGAATAATAAGTATATTGTTTCTTGTCCCCATTTCTTTCCCTCCACCAATCCTTTATGCTTAATTCTTCCACCATCTCAAAAAATGACTTAGGTAATATCCTTCTAACACCTTTCTTTCGTCTGTTATTTCTATAATCTAGTTCTCTATCTACAATCGCATTAAAATCCCCAATTATACACAGATTATCACATTCTAAGTCTCTAATCATGTTATACAGTTTCTTATAAAAAAGTTTTTGGCCCTCATTCGGTGCGTATATTCCCACTAGTGAGAATAGTGAGGAGAAATTGAGGGAGAAGAGGAGAGGCTTCTGTGAGAGAAGTAGTGAGGAGAAAGAGAGAGGAGAAGAGGAGTAGCTTTTGTGAGAGAAGCAGTGAGGAGAAAGAGGAAGAAGAGGAGAGGCTTCTGTGAGAGAATCAGTGAGGAGAAAGAGAGAGGAGAAGAGGAGAGGCTTTTGTGAGAGAAGTAATGCGGAGAAATAGAGGAGAAAAGGAAGGGCTTCTGTGATAGAATCAGTGAAGAGAAAGAGAGAGGAGAAGAGGAGAGGCTTCTGTGAGAGAAGCAGTGAGGAGAAATTGAGGGAGAAGAGGAGAGGCTTCTGTGAGAGAAGTAGTGAGAAAAAAGATAGATGAGAAGAGGAGAGGAGAGGATTCTGTGTGAGAAGCAGTGAGGAGAAAGATAGAGGGAGAACAGTAGAGTTTTCTGTGAGAGAAGCAGTGAGGAGAAATTGAGGGAGAAGAGGAGAGGCTTCTGTGGGAGAAGCAATGCTGATAAATGGAGAGGGAGAAGAGGAGTGGCTTTTATGAGAAAAGCAGTGAGAAAAAAGAGAGAGGAGAAGAGGAGAGGCTTCTGTGAGAGAAGCAGTGAGGAGAAATTGAGGGAGAAGAGGAGAGGTTTCTGTGAGAGAAGTAGTGAGGAGAAAGAGAGAGGAGAAGAGGAGTAGCTTTTGTGAGAGAAGCAGTGAGGAGAAAGAGAGAGGAGAAGAGGAGAGGCTTTTGTGAGAGAAGTAATGCGGAGAAATAGAGGAAAAAAGGAAGGGCTTTTGTGAGAGAAGCAGTGAGAAAAAAGATAGACAAAAAGAGGAGAGGAGAGGAGAGGCTTCTGTGTGAGAAGCAGTGAGGAGAAAGATAGAGGGAGAAGAGTAGAGGCTTCTGTGAGAGAAGCAGTGAGGATAAATGGAGGGGGAATAGGAGAGGCTTCTGTGAGAGAAGCAGTGAGGAGAACGATAGAGGAGAAGAGTAGAGGTTTCTGTGAGAGAAGCAGTGAGAAGAAAGACAGAGCAGAAGAGGAGAGGCTTCTGTGAGAGAAGCAGCGAGGAGAAATTGAGGGAGCATAGGAGAGGCTTCTGTGAGAGAAGGAGTGAGGAGAAAGAGAGAGGAGAAGAGGAGAGGAGAGGCTTCTGTGAGAGAAGCAGTGAGGAGAAATTGAGGGAGAAGAGGAGAGGCTTGTGTGAGTGAAGCACAGAGGAGAAAGAGAGAGGGAGAAGAAGAGAGGCTTCTGTGAGAGAAGCAGTGAGCAGAAAGAGAGAGGGAGAAGAGGAAGGGCTTCTGTGAGAGAAGCAGTGAGGAGAAATAGAGAAGAAAAGGAGAGGCTTCTGTGAGAGAAGCAGTGAGGAGAAAGAGAGGGAGAAGGAGAGAGGCTTCTGTGAAAGAAGCAGTGAGGAGAAAGAGAGAGGAGAATAAGAGAGGATTCTGTGAGAGACGCAATGAGGTGAGAGGGAGAAGTGGAGAGGAGAGGCTTCTGTGAGAGAAGAACTGAGGAAAAATTGAGTGAGAAGTGGAGAGGAGGCTTCTGTGAGAGAAGCAGTGAGGTGAAATTGAGGGAGAAGGGGAGAGGCTTCTGTGAGAGAAGCAATGCTGATAAATGAAGAGGGAGAAGAGGAGAGGCTTCTGTGAAAGAAGCAGTGAGGAGAAAGAGAGAGGAGAATAAGAGAGGATTCTGTGAGAGACGCAATGAGGTGAGAGGGAGAAGTGGAGAGGAGAGGCTTCTGTGAGAGAAGAACTGAGGAAAAATTGAGTGAGAAGTGGAGAGGAGGCTTCTGTGAGAGAAGCAGTGAGGTGAAATTGAGGGAGAAGGGGAGAGGCTTCTGTGAGAGAAGCAATGCTGATAAATGAAGAGGGAGAAGAGGAGAGGCTTCTGTGAGAGAAGCAGTGAGGAGAAATAGAGAAGAAAAGGTGAGGGACTTCCGGTTTGGTCGCCGATGGGACAGATGGAAGAAGCCGGCGCTCCGGCTTCCCAGTCCTGTTTCGCTTCGCTCAGAGACCCTTAAAGGGTCGGAAAGTTGCCCTGGAGGGGTAAAGAAGAAAGAGGGACACTCCAGGAACTCAGATCAGGTGGCGGCTGATCGGAGCGAACTGAAGAACCCCTCTGAAAAGGCAGAAGAAAGGCTGCCGGGTGAGCCGAGGCAGCCCAAGTCGTCTCCAACCAGAAGGAAAGCTCCGCAAAACAGCTGACTGTCAACAGCGTGCTCAGACTGGGTGAGCTAGAGTCTTTTCCTTCTCCTTGAGGATTATAAAACGTTGAGCCCCTGATGGGAAAAAGCTGAAAAGAAAAGACCCCCAGAAGGACTAATTTAAAGGCGGCGAGCAATTACAAAAGGGGAAAGCGCTTTAAAGAATATCAGACATTGATAAATAAGCCGAGGAGGACATCTAGTGGCAAAAGAAGAAACGACAGCACCAATAATCAGTGGAAAAAAATGTTTTCACAACGATGACCTTGAGAGACACCTGCAAACATTAAAGTGCCTTGGCGTGACATTACAAGGGAAAAGACTTCTCATAGTTATATTTGTTGACTTCGGCTAAAACCAAACAGACACTATTTGAAGAAAGTGAACGCTTTATAACTAAGACCTGACTGGGGGAGGTGGATTTGGCCTAAAACAGCTGGTTCCCCTTTGCATTTTGGACTGTGGTTTAAGACTGGGAGCTGTAAAATGAGTACATCAAACATTACTAGACTTATGAAGAAAACTTCTTCTGCACCCTCTGTGGGACAATCTAGTCCAACAACCCAGGGATCTATTGAAACAATGCTGCAACGTGAGAAAATAAGCACTGCCCAAAATGAAATGCAGGCTTCATTAAAACTGATTCAAGAGATGATGCAAAAAAATCATGAAGAGACACAAAGTAAACTTGAAAAAGTAAGCGAAGAAATCCTGGATGTAAAGGCACAATTTGAAGTTCAAAACCAAATGATTATTAAAAATGAACAAAGAATTCAGAAAATGGAAGATAAATCAGAGGATATTGATAAAAAGATGGAAATGTTATTACAAGAAAATGGAAAATTAGAACAAGCAAATCAAGACCTAGAGGGACAGTCAAGATCCTGGAAATGGAGAAAGCGCAACACTACTTGAGATTTCAAAATATCCCTGAGGATAGAGAAGAAAACATAGCAGTCGTGATCATTGACCTTCTGGCAGAGGCTCTGAAGGCAGATAGAGTGTAGATTCAAATGGAGATCGACGAAATATTTCTCATGAACTCAAGCTATGCAAGGAAAAATAGACTACCAAGAGAAGTACATGTAAGGTTTATAAAGAAAACAACAAGGGATGAAGTGCTGAGAAAAGTGAGAGATGAGCCATTACAATATAAAAATAAAGAAATCGTGGTTTTAAAGCAGATACCCAAGAGAGTAAGAGATACTCGAAGTCACTACCACTTCTTAACTACAAAGCTGATTGCCAAAGTCATAAACTTCAGATGGCTAATGCCGGAAGGCATTTTAATAAATTGGAATAATACAAGATATCGACTGGATTCAATCTGGAAAGCAGAGGACTTCGAAGCAAGGAATAGAGCAATTTTGGATGAAGGAGTGCAACAACAACAAGGGGAGAGTAAGGAACAGAAGCAAATGGAAGAGATGACTCAAGGAGCAACAGCACAAACAGGAGACCAGAAAGAGAAAGATGAACAAGAGGGTGAAGGTGAAGGAACTGCCAGAGAACAGAGGATTACGAGATCGACTAGACCTAAATATAAATAATGGAAATGAAAATGGAGAAAGAAAATGGATTTTTTTCAGTGAATGTAAATGGTCTAAGGTCCCCATCAAAAAGAAATAATTTTTTTAGGAAATTACAGAAATTGAACATAGACATAATTTGTTTGCAAGAGACGCATATAAAAGAGCAGCACCATAATTATTGGAATATTCAAAAATTGGGAAACTTTATTACACATCAGCACATCAGAAAAAAAGAGGGGTTGCTGTATACATTAAAGAGACAATAGATTCTAAATTGATATACTCAGATAAAGAAGGAAGAATTGTAATGGTAGAAATATATCTACACCAAAAGCAAACATTGTTAGTGGCAATTTACGCACCAAATAACAATCAAGAAGAATTTTATCAAAGCCTACATAGAAAAATAATAGAAATGGAGTACCAAAATATTTGTCTAGTAGGAGATTTTAATGCGATAGTAGACGGAACAATTGATTATAAAAGCAATAAAACAGGAAAAACCGGAAGAAGAAGATTAACCAGGACATTCTTTGATATGGCAGAGGAAATTGGAATACTGTCATGGTTCCGACTAATGGAACACTTCAAAGAACTTCCAGGCATTGTTTATCCTAAAAAGTCTTTATTCATGTTACAATGTGTCGGCACGACATGGAGGGATGCCAAGATCTGAATTCCCCTCCCCTGAACACATAATATTCCAGCCTATTTCCCTCCTCTTATTTACAGTCATAAATCACGTTCTCCAATTAGTTTGAAGGGCAAAGGTTCCCTTCTGTTCTGCAGCCCGCCAATTCCTTATCTCACTAATCCCCACACACATTCTTTCTCCTCCCCTCCCAGCATCATTTAAGTTAACTCTAAAAATACCACACAGCTCTGCATATTTTGTCAGAGCAAGAACATCCAATGTTAGCAGCGTTGACATCCGGGCCCCCTTACAAAAAGGATAGGTCCTGTATGTAAACAAAAGCATATGTCAGGGATTATCTCTTGGTTTGTTGGGGTTTTTCTCATGAAACTTTTTGATGAGTCGGTCAGCCTTCACATCGCTAGATTTCACCCAAGTAGCTTCGGACAGTGAGTACCCCTTCCATTGTACTAGGTACTGCAATTTCCCTTTAAAAATTCTAGAGTGAAGAATACGTTTCACTTCATAGTGAGTCTGACCCGCTACCACGAGGGGCCCGGGTGCCTTTTTAGGGGGAGGTCTTAAAGTGGAGCCCCGACAAGGTTTTAACAAGCTGCAATGGAAGACAGGGTGAATCCTCCCTAAAAGCCTAGGGAGTTTCAATTCTACTGTGATGGGGTTGATGATCCTTACGATGGGGAAAGGCCCCAAGAATTTTGGTCCCAATTTCTTGCTGGGCAATTTGAGGTGTAAATATTTAGTTGACAGATAAACCTTTTCCCCAACTTGGAATGTTCTTTGGGGAGCCCTCTTTTTATCAGCCTGCTTTTTATAAGTCTCGGAAGACTTTTTTAATGCAGTTTTCGTGTTTCTCCAAACTTCTTTCCACCCCCTCACCCATTGATCAAGTGTCTGGGAGGCAGAGGGCACCTGAGGGTATTCAGGTATTGGGCTGAATTCTTTTCCTGTGGCTACTCTGAAAGGCGTGTAGCCGGTACTGCTGTGAACAGAATTATTGTAAGCCACCTCGGCGAAAGGGAGGAGGTCAGTCCAGTTTGTCTGTTGGTAGAAAACATAGCATCTGAGATATTGCTCCACCATTTTGTTAGCAGATTCTGCAGCCCCATTGGTAGCTGGATGAAAAGCAGATGATAAGCCTTGAGATGATCCAATTAATTTAAGAAAACTCCTCCAAAATTTCGCTGTGAACTGCACCCCTCTGTCCGAAATTATTCGCTTAGGGGCACCATGCAGCTGGTAGATATGTTTCAGGAACAATTTAGTCAGTTGTTGGGCAGATGGTAGTCCTTTGCAGGCGATGAAATGAGCCTGCTTTGAGAACAGGTCTATCACAGTCCAGATGACAGTATTTCCCCTACTTTCAGGTAGGTCTACTATAAAGTCCATAGCTATTTCTTCCCATGGTTGAGAGGGGTCAGCCACTGGTTGCAGTAGCCCAGGGGGTTTCCCTGAAATTCTTTTCATTGTGGCACATACAGTACAACTCCTGACATAGTTTTCCACATCTCGTTTTAGCCCCGGCCACCAGAATTGCCGGCGGATTAGGTGTAGAGTTTTTAAATATCCAAAGTGCCCAGCCTGTTTTACGTCATGGCTGTGTTTGAGAGCATTAAGATGGAGGGCTTCAGGCAGATACAGTTTTCCCCCCTTGTAAGCCAAACCATCCCTGCATGTTAGGGAGGTTTGATTATCTTTGAACCATTGATTGGTGAGGAGCTCTTGTTTTATCTTCTTTACCCCAGGGTCATTAGGGACCCTGCTAGGCGTAAGTTGAGTGGCAGTTTGTGGATTGGAGATAATTGCCTCGTTAACCTCCTCACGTTTGATTTTGTACTGGGGTAATCGGGATACCGCATCAGCTAGGAAGTTTTTTCCTCCCGGTATGTACTTTAGAGTGAAGTTGAAGCGGTTAAAGTACTGTGCCCACTGCACTTGCTTTGGGGACAATTTGCGGGGAGTTTTCAGTGCTTCTAGATTTTTGTGATCTGTCCATACTTCAAATGGCACCTTGCTCCCTTCTACATAGTGTCGCCAGTTTAACAGTCCCCACCTAATAGCGAAGGCCTCCTTCTCCCAGATTGCCTATATTCTCTCGCTTTCAGTAAATTTTTTAGAGGTGTAGGCGCAGGGTTGTAGAACTCCACTTTTGTTCTTTTGCAGTAATACAGCTCCGACTGCCACGTCGCTGGCGTCAGCTTGGATTACAAAGGGTTCCCCTGGGCAGGGGTGCTTTAGGACCGGTTCAGCAGCAAATAGTCTTTTTAAATTCTCAAAAGCTGTTTGACAGCTCATAGTCCATGTAAGTGGTTGGCCCGGTCACGGTTTTCCTCCTCCTTTGCCTGTTTTGAGTAGTTCTGTAAGGGGTAGGGCAATCTCGGCAAAGGAGGGGATGAATTGACGATAGAAGTTGGCAAACCCCAAAAAACTCTGAAGCTGTTTGCGAGTCTTTGGGGGTTGCCACTCAATTATAGTTCTCACTTTGGCTGGATCCATTTCAACACCCTCGTTGGAAATTCTGTAGCCAAGATAATCTAATCTGGTCTGGTGAAATTCACATTTTGACAATTTGGCATAAAGCTTGGCATTCAATAGTTTCTTTAACACTTCTCTCACCAGCTTTATGTGATCAGTCATATTCGTGCTGTATATCAGGATATCATCAAGATACACCAGAACCCCTTTGTACAAGTGATCATGTAGGACCTCATTAATCAACTGCATGAATACGGCTGGGCCCCCCTGTAGTCCAAATGGCATGACTTTGAATTGATAGCTCCCCATGGGGCAGTTGAAGGCAGTTTTCCACTCGTCTCCCTCCTTTATTCTCACCCGGTAATATGCCTCTCTCAGGTCTAATTTAGTGAAGACACTCCCCTTAGCCAGGTGGGTTAGTAAGTCCTTCAGGAGGGGGAGGGGGTATTTATTTTCCAAACTCACCGCGTTCAGACCTTTGTAATCCATGCAAAGATGAAGAGAACCATCTTTTTTTTCTTTGAATAACACAGGGGCTCCCACGGTAGATTTGGTCCGTTCAATGAACCCCCTCGCTAGGTTTTTGTTCACGTATCACTGTATCTCCTCCATTTCGAGGGGGGACATAGCGTACATTCTCGGTCATGGAAGTTTGGCTCCTGGCACCAGTTCGATAGAGCAGTCATTGGGTCTGTGAGGGGGCAGGGCATCGCATTCTTTTTCACTAAATGCCTCCGCTAGGTCCCGGTATTCGCTGGGGATTATTGGTTCGCCTGGTGGCGGTGAGGCAGCCATGTGCGCTCGCTCATTAGGTGGCCTAAAGTGTCCCGCAACATCGGTTGAATCAGTGGGGGGTTTAGGCCCTATAGGTAGTCTCACAGTTCTCATTCCTTTCTCCCACCAGATAAACGGTTTCCATTTGTCCAACCAGGCTAGCCCTAGGATCACAGCCTCAGTCATTTTTGGAGCCACCAGGAAGCGAATAAACTCCCAGTGCTCACCTATTTCTAGGCATAGGGGCTCAGTTAATTGTGTGACAAGAGTCCCTCCCATCAGGGAGCCATCGGCTTGCTCAAACCTCACGGGCTTGGAGAGCAGTTTTGCTCGTATGCCCAATTTCATGGCAAATGGCAAGCTAATGATGCAATGGGAGCATCCAGAATCGATTAGCAC
The DNA here is from genome assembly GCA_023970755.1 of Azemiops feae. Taxonomy (NCBI): domain Eukaryota; kingdom Metazoa; phylum Chordata; class Lepidosauria; order Squamata; family Viperidae; genus Azemiops; species Azemiops feae. Next base: position 10,737 of record JALGBA010002197.1, on the reverse strand, counting down.
GTTTAAGTCTATTTGTGCCCCCGACTTAGGGATTATAAGTTTGGCGGGCAGTGAAAAAGGCGGGACGTGTCGACTCACCATCGGGTTGTTCTCTCCTTTGTCGTCGCTGTCAAAGGAGGGTAGAGCAGGGGCGGGTCCACCCGGAGTCCCGGAGTCTCCTGTGTGTGGGGTGTAATCTGGGCAACAGGTTCCTGCGTGACCCGGTTGGATTTTTCTCTCGTTAGCCGCTGGGCAGGTTTCCTTCTCGCCGCTGGTTCCAGTCTGATCTGTAGTCGGGGGTAGGGGACTGGACATTTTGCTGCTCGATGTCCCTCCTGTCCACACCAGAAACACTTAATTGACGGGCCTGCTGGTGGCCTGGGTCTTTCAGTCATCGCAGTAGTTGGAGGTTTTCATGGGGGTGATTGCTGTTCGGGTTGCTCTGGCTGCTGCTCGGATTCAGGTGGGGGAGGCGTCTTATAGCGGGCAAGCTGAACGTCTAGCTTCACCGCTGCCTGGTACCATTCTTGCAGCTGATCAGGTACTGCTCGATAGAAGCAGGCCTGAGAGAGGTGATTGTCTAATCCCTCAATGAAGTGATGGATTAGGGATTGCTCAGGCCACCCCTCTATTCGACCTGCTATCTTGCAAAACTCTCGCACGTACTCCAGGCCAGGCCTGCCGGCTTGTTTTATTTTGTGGATTTGTTCTCTTGCCTTGAGGCCAATGGATGGGTCCTCAAATCTTTCTCTCAGCCCTAGGAGGAAGAGGTGGGGGTCCTCCAATTCTGGGGCTTGCTCATTATATAAATTGTTCAGCCATTCGGATGCTTCTCCCTCTAGGCTGGACGCAATCACATCAACCATGGCGCCTGGGTCCGGGTAGAGATAGGCCCAGCGGTTCAAATGAGAGCGCACTTGATTGAGGAAGAAAATCAGCTTTTCTGGGTCCCCATTGAAGGTTGCTCTGAAAGGTGGAGCCCCCCACTGTGACTGTTGCACCCCCAGTTGCTGCTGCATGCCCAGGGGTTGCACGTTCAGGGGCTGTGGCCACGCTTCCTGCTGATGTAGGCCTCTCAGCGGTTGCTGCACATTCGGGGGTGGTGACCAACCTCCTTGCTGTGGTCGTCCTCCCACCAGCTGCTAATCTCCTGGCTTCTGTACCACCCCAAGCTGTTGCAAGGCCTCTATTAGCTGTGGCAAGCTCAGAGGCTGCTGACCATCCACCTGCGGGGGATGCCAAACTCCCCATTGCTGCAGAGGCCTCAGACTGGAATTCCCTCTCTCTTCTGGGCTGGAGTCCCTGGCAGGGGAAGACAGGGTCTGGAAGGCTGTCTGATCTGCAATGGAGGGGCTGTAGGCTCCTCTCTGCAGGAGTTGATTTCTGCTTCTCACCTCTAGCTTTTCAAATCTTTCCAGTGACTCACCCGAATCTTCAGTGGCAGACGACCTGGTAGCTCTCCACCAATCTGCTTTTGCCTTTGAGGGTGGCCAGGCAGTCTTGAGGCATCTGGAGTCTCCGCTGGGCTGGGCCCGGGCTAACGGCCAGATCAGCTCTCCTAGCTGCGTGGGTTCTGCTTTTATCTGCCAAAACTCATTTTCCCACAGCATGCTGTCTGTTGCTTCCCCCTCTGGGGTATCAGCAGCTGCCGGGTTATCACCTTCAAGCAGATTCCCTCTTCCCATAATGAAATTTCCTCCTGAATCTTTGCCAGCTTCTCTCAAGACTAGAGACAGCGGCTGGAGTTCAGGACCCCAGGTAGTTTGAAAAGAATAAAGATCTTTTTTTATTTATTTATTTAACAAAATAATTTTTATTGAATACAAAAAAAAAAGATTAAAAAACATTGAACATAGTGTATCATCTTTGACATACATCTTTGTCTAAACATTCCTTATTATACACATACTTTATACATATCAGATATTCTTCCTCTATTTACATCCCTTCTAATGACCTTCCTTCGTTTTTTTCCTTCCATTTGTAAAATTTATTCCAGCTTAAGTAGTATTCTGTTTCCTCCTGGTTTTTTAATTCTTTAGTCATCTTATCCAATTCTGCGCAATACAAAATTTTCCTTATTAACGCATCTCCACTAGGCACTTCATTTGTTTTCCAATTTTGGGCAAACAAAATTCTTGCCGCCGTTATTACATGAATAATTAAGTATATATCATCTTTGTTTATACTTTTTTCTAATATGCCAAGTAGTAGCATCTCTGGTTTATATTGAGTTTTTTGACCCGTCATTTCTGTTATCCAATTCCAAACCCTCTGCCAATAAACCTGTACCTCTTTGCAAGCCCACCAAACATGAAAAAAAGTACCCTTTTCCCTTTTACACTTCCAACAAAGTGGTGAGTAGCCACTATACATTTTTGCGAGCCTAGCCGGTGGCAGGTGCCATCTAAAGAGCATCTTATAGAGATTTTCCTTATAAGTTGTTGCCAATGTAATTTTGCAATTACGTTCCCAGATTTGCTGCCATTGGTCCATGTTTATAGCGTGCCCCAAATCTATTGCCCAGGTAACCATTGTTTCTTTAACTTGTTCTTCAAATAATTTATATTCTAACATATATTTATATATTTTTTTGATTTGTTTTTTCTCCAAGCCTAATAATATTTTATCAAGCCCCGTATCTTGTCTATTAATTCCCCATTCTTTCTTGTCTTTCACGTATCTTGCTTGTATCTGAAGGTAAGACCACCATTCCAAAGCAATCCCCTGTTGTCTCAACTCTTGCCTTTGCTTTAGATATCCTTCCTCTGACAGGATATCTTTGTATATGATAACCCTATCTTGCCTATAAAGGTTGGGGTATATAACTGCTTCTAATGGTGAGAACCAGCCTGGGAGTTTTGTATAGTATTGGCATTTAACTATATTCCAGCTTTTTATTAGTTCTTGCCGGACTTTATGCCTCAGGAAGTATTGATGGTTCCTACTTTTATCTGTCCATAGGTGGGCATGCCAGCCCTGCTGGAGATCGTGCCCCTCTAATAGTAAACATCTTTTATTTTCCAATGTTATCCAATCCCTGATCCACGTCAGGGCCGCCGCTTGATAGTATAACTCCCAATCCGGGAAGCCTAATCCCCCTCTCTCTTTAGCATCCTGTAGAGACTTTTGCTTTATCCTCGCCTTCCTTCCTTGCCACACAAAATCTAAAGTTAACTTATTCAACTCTTTAAAGAATTTTTTATCTAATTGGATTGGAATATTTTGGAATAGAAAGATAATTTTGGGTAAAATATTCATTTTCACCGCTGAGATTCTTCCTAGAAACGAAAGATGTAGGTTTCTCCAGCGGTCTAGGTCAACTTTTATACGTTTAACTAATTTTCCGTAGTTATCCTCTCTAATTGATGAGCAACGTGCTGACATAACAATGCCCAAATATTTTATTTTAGTAACTACTTGTATTCCTAATTTTTCCCCAAGATTTTCTTTTTGCATGTTAGTCATATTTTTTGCTATGATCTTTGTTTTATTTCTATTTATTTTCAAGCCTGCCACCTCTCCATATTCCTCCAATAGTTCAAAAAGCTTCTGACCTGATTGCACGGGATCTTCCAAAATAAATACTAAATCATCGGCATATGCTTGGAGTTTATATTTTTCCTTTTTAATCTCAAGCCCTTTAATTTGCTCTTCTTGCCTTACAGTCCTAGCTAAAATCTCCAATGTATATATAAACAATAATGGCGAGAGAGGACACCCTTGTCTTGTACCTTTCTGAATATTGAATTTATTGGTGGCCTCACCGTTTATTATAATCTGGGCATTCTGTTCGGAATATATTGCAGCTATAACATTTAAAAAATTTTCTCCAACATCCATTAATTTCAGTTGTTGGATCAGAAATAGCCAATTAACATTATCAAATGCCTTCTGTGCGTCCAAAAATAAGAGTGCCATTTGGCAATCGCTATGTGATTCGTAGTATTCCAATATGTCTAAAATTGTCCTTATATTCCGCTTAGTCTGCCTATTTGGGAGGAAACCATTTTGGTCACTGTGTATGAAGTCAATTAAATAATTTTTAAATCTCTCTGCCATTATTGATGCGAAGATCTTATAATCGACGTTTAGTAGGGAGATAGGCCTATAATTTTGTATCTGTGTTCTTTCTACATCTTCTTTTGGTATTAATACTATATTTGCCTCTAACCAGGATTTAGGTATTTTCGCCTCAGTTAAAACGTCGTTGAAAACTTCTAATAGGTGTTCATTAAGTACATTTTGGTGTTCTTTATATAATTCCGCTGGTATTCCATCTGGGCCGGCCGCTTTATTAATTTTTTGTTTACTTATAGCCGTAGTTATTTCAATCATACTTATTTCCTCATTTAACATTATTTTTTTTCCCTCTGGTATCTTCGGTGTATCTGTCTTTTCCAAATAGTCTATTATCTTTTCTACACTTTGTCCCTCACTCCTCTTATATAAATTTTCATAATATCTTTGAGCAATTCCCCTTTTAATTATCTCATCATGTTGAATCTCTCCTTCCTCATCTTGCAAATTAACAATCTGTTGCTTCTCTTTCTGCCTTCTCAGTTTATACGCCAACCATCTTCCAGGTTTATTCGCGTATTCAAAATTATTTTGCTTGGCAGCCTTAAGTTGTTGTGCTAACTTTTCCGAGTCTTCTATACAAAGTTTGTGTTTAATTAATTCCATTTTACTTTTCAAACTTTTATTATTTAGGTCACCCTGATATTGTGTTTCAGCCTGCTTATATTCTTCTTCCAGTCTTATCCTGTGTTGTTTTTTTTCCTTATTTCTCTTGGCCATATATGAGATTGCAACTCCCCTCATGTATGCTTTAGCTGTATCCCAAGTATTCTGCAAAGATGTATCCCCATTCTTATTCGTTTGAAAGAAAAAGTGCATTTCTTTCTCCATCTTTTCCTTAAACTCTTTTTCTCTAATAATCACTCTTTGAAGAGTCCATCTTGGCCGGCTCCATTGCCCTTTCCAGCAACAACTTATAGGATTATGGTCCGCCCAAAGACTAGGTTCTATATTAATTCCTTGAATTTCCGAATCTAATTTTTTTGAAAGCCATAACATATCAATCCTGGTCCACGAGTTATGTCTATTAGAGTAATATGTATATTCCCTTTTATCTATATTTCTTTCCCTCCAAGCATCTGGTTCCGACTAATGGAACACTTCAAAGAACTTCCAGGCATTGTTTATCCTAAAAAGTCTTTATTCATGTTACAATGTGTCAGCACGGCATGGAGGAATGCCAAGATCTGAATTCCCCTCCCCTGAGCACATAATATTCCAGCCTATTTCCCTCCTCTTATTTACAGTCATAAATAACGTTCTCCAATTAGTTTGAAGGACAAAGGTTCCCTTCCGTTCTGCAGCCCGCCAATTCCTTATCTGACTAATCCCCACACACATTCTTTCTCCTCCCCTCCCAGCATTATTTAAGTTAACTCTAAAAATACCACACAGCTCTGCATATTTTGTCAGAGCAAGAACATCCAATGTTAGCAGCGTTGACAAATACAAGATATCTGGAGGGAAATCAATCCACAAAAATTACAATATACTTTTTACTCAGCCAAAAATCCTGGTCAAGAATTGATATGATTTGGATGACGTCTGAATTGAGGATGAACATACAGGAAATTGAGATAGAAATAGGCACATGGGTAGACCATAACCCTCTAAAAGTGATATGGAAAGGAATACAAAAAAGACCAAGATGGACTTTAAGTCAATCTATACTAAAAGAAAGAGAATTTATAGAGCTAGTGAAAAAAGAAATGGAATTTTTTTTAAAGAAAATAAAAAAGAAGATACAACATTACAAAATGTATGGGATACAGCCAAAGCATATTTTACAGGCATAGCTATAACGTATATGGCAAAGAAAAACAAACAGAGAAGACAGCAATATGTACTATTAAAAGGAAAATTTGGAAAGTTAGAATCAGAACTACAAAAAAATCCACAGAAAAAGACTTTGAAAAGAGAAATGGACATAATAAAACATAAATTAAACCTGTTGGATTCAGAAAAAGTGGCAGAACAGATAAAGAGAGCAAAACAGAATTTTTTTGAGAATGCCAATAAACCAGGAAGATGGTTAGCTTATAAAATTAAAAAACAGAAAGAGAAGAAAATGATGCATAACTTAGTAGATGGGAAAGGCTATTTACAATTTAAAAATGAAGAAATAAAAAAGATAATTAAGGAATACTATAAGGAACTGTACGACAAAGAGGAAACTTCAAGAGAGAGAATTGTTCAATACCTGGAAGAAAATAATCTTCCAAAAATTCCAGAGACATTTAAAACTATGTTAGAACAAAGGATTACAATGATGGAAATATCAGAGGCCATAAAAAGACAAAAAAATGGGAAAACACCGGGTCCAGATGGGTTTCCAGCGGAGCTATATAAAAATTTACAAGACATACTAAGTGAACCGCTGAAAGATGTTTGTAATGGACTTTTATTAGAGGCTAAACTCCCATCTACATGGATGGAAGCCAATATTACTCTAATACTAAAAGAAGATTCAGATTTGACGCAGATTAAGAATTATAGACCGATTTCATTGCTTAATGTGGATTATAAAATTTTTACTTCAATAATGGCAGAGAGACTGAAAAAATACTTAGTCGAATTCATGCATCCAGATCAAAATGGCTTTTTACCAAAGAGACAAATTAAAAACAACTTAAGAGTGATAATAGACGTATTAGAATACTATGAATTACACCCAGGGAAACAATTAGCACTAATATTCTTAGACGCCCAAAAGGCATTTGACAATGTTGCCTGGCAATTTATGACCCAGCAACTACAAATAATGGACTTTGGACAGAAGTTTATAAATATGATAAAAACAATATATAACAAACAGACAGCCAAAGTGATTGTGAACGGAGACTGTACTGAGAGCTTTGAGATAAGAAAAGGCACAAGGCAAGGTTGTCCACTATCCCCATTGTTATTCATTTTTACTTTGGAAGTTTTAAATAGAAATATTAGACAAGATACAGAAATTAAAGGGCTGGAGATAAAAGGTGAAACATATAAATTACAAGCATTCGCTGATGATCTAGTATTTATCCTAGAAGAACCTTTGGAGATGATCCCTAAATTATGGGGAAAGATAGAACAGTATGGAGAAATGGTGGGATTAAAAATAAATAGAGAAAAAACCAAGGTAATATTTAAGAATCTTACAGATAAACAGAAAAAACAAATGTCAGAAAAAACAGAGGTACAGGTAGTCAAAAAGGTTATATATCTGGGTATATATCTATCGGCCAAATGCTCAACAATAAAAGAAGACAACTATACAAAATTATTGAAACAAATAAAACTGGACTTGGAAAAGTGGAAGAATCTGCAATTATCAATACTAGGAAGAATTGCTACAGTCAAAATGAATGTATTGCCGAAGATTCTATTTTTATTTCAAACAATTCCGATAAAACTTGAGAAAAAATTCTTCCAAGATCTAAACTCATTAATTTTGAACTTTGGCAAGGAAAGAAAGCTAGAATTAAGATGAAAACGTTACGGCTTCCGGTTCCGGATCGCGGCACCAGCAGTCGCACGGAGAGATCTGTCTCTCCCACCGGCTGCTTTCCCTCCGCCGGTAGACCCTTAATCGGGTCGAAAGTCGCCCCATAGAGGCGACCACCGCCAGAGGAGGCTCCTGCTCGACTGGGGAAGAGCGGCGGCTCTCCCCAGTTCGAGCTAGCTCCTTAGGGCCGCCGGAGGAAAAGATCGTCCAATAAAATGGACGATCACTTCGTCGCACCAGCTGAAAGCCAGAAGAACATCTAAGCGAAAGAACCCCCGTGGAGAATCCGGGTGAGACCTTTCCTACCCCTTTTTTCCCTAATTACTTTCCTGTCAAAAGCTTTCTTTGAACTATTTCCCTGTCGTGAGGAAGCAGCGTTTGGGCATTTGGGAAAAACAGCTTTGGAAAAAAAAAAATTTTTTGATGGACTATTTAAATTTTGGAATACTGAGGGGACCTGAAAACATTTTATTCTTGACTATTATTGTTACAACTACGCATTTATTATTTTGAGCCCTTTCTTCATCTTTTTCAACACGAAAAATAAAAAATCTATTATTTGGAAAGGAAAAAAAAGAAAAGAAAAGAAAAGATTTTATGGTTTGCTGAGGACATCTTGTGTCGAAAAGTGGTACTGCAATTATATTTCTTTATGGCTGGGAATGGCTATGACCTTCAAAGGGTGATAAGCATAAGATAACGGATGCAGCTGGCCTATTGAAAATTGGAGGTGAATACTTGCTTGATTTTTATGAAGTAGAGCCTTCTTTAAAGATTAAAAAGCCTTTTTACTATCGATATGGAATTTAATATACAGCTGGACTATGAGCTCATATTGGAAAAAATTTTGGAAGCTAGAGAGGATATGAATTCCTACTTTCAATCCCTTTTCCCTACACTGAGAGAAACCGTGGAAACCACAAAACAAACTAACTTTATTCAACCTCAAACACAATCTATCGAGAAGCCTGATGATTATACAATAACTTTAACAGAGATGTCTGAAGCATCAACATCAACAGAGACTGACACTCAGATACAACTTATTGAAAAGCGAGAAAAGATGGATAAACAACTGGCAAATATAACATGGAATAAAACAGCTTTTACCATCCAAAGGCTATTAGAAGAAAGGAAAGAGAACTTTGACCAATTTGAAGCGTTCAAGAATATGGACCTTTTAATATTGTGGTTTGATCATGTAGGAACCTTACTATGGAAACCACTATGGCATAGAAAGAAGCCCAGAGTTAGATTTAAAAATATATTTTAAAGTTTTATTTAATGGGATTAAAAAGGCTTTGACTTTTTGACTGACTTAATAACTAATGGAGCACGTGAAATTTTTAAGAGGATACCCTTTGTAATATTACTTTGTTTTAGATATGATAAGTATTGGAGAAGTAAACTTTATCTACTGGTTTAAAAAGATTTTTATAGATATAGAGGCATTGCTAGAATATATATGTAAATTAGATAGAAATTTATCTGTTGGCCTGATATTTTTATTTTAAGAGAATTATTTGGAAATAAAAGGAGAATAAGAGGGATGGGTGATAAGAGAAAAAATGGTATCAATGAAGAAGATATGGGAATGTTGTTGCGAGAACAATATACCAGATATAATTATGTAAAAAAAAAAAAAAAGGGCACCCGAAGTGTTAACAATATGTCTATTTAAGGCTAATTAAAATATAGTAATTGTAAGTTAGTAAAGCTTAAAAACAGGATTTGGACTTTTAGAATTGAAATGTAACTAATATTTGATAGGACCGTTTGAAGCTTATATAGAATTTATTAATTTGAATATGTAAGATTAAATGAGGGAATTAGAGAGGGAAGTTTAAATGATTTGATTTGAGTTATATATCTATGATTGTCTTTCTTTTTTTGGATGTTTAATATACCCACCTCCATGGTGGTTCCTAAGCACCTTAATGTAACCCCTGTACCCCTATGAAATCTAATAAAATATATTTAAAAAAAAAAAAAGATGAAAACGTTACAAGATGCTAAGGAAAATGGAGGTTTTGGATTACCAAGAGGCTTCTGTGAGAGAAGCATTGAGGAGAAAGAGCGAGGGAGAAAAGGAGAGGCTTCTGTGAGAGAAGAGCAGTGAGGAGAAATAGAGGAGAAGAATAGAGGCTTTTGTGAAAGAAACAGTGAGGAGAAAGAGAAGGAGAAGAAGACAGGCTTTTGTGAGAGAAACAGTGAGGAGAAAGAGAGAGGGAGAAGAGGAGAGGCTTCTGTGAGAGAAGGAGTGAGGAGAAAGAGCGAGGGAGAAGAGGAGAGGCTTCTGTGAGAGAAGCAGTGAGGAGAAATAGAGGAGAAAAGGAGATGCTTCTTGTGAGAGAAGCAGTGGGGAGAAAGAGAGAGGGAGAACAGGAGTGGTTTCTGTGAGAGATGCAGTGAGGAGAAATAGAGGAGAAGAATAGAGGCTTTTGTGAAAGAAACAGTGAGGAGAAAGAGAAGAAAAGGAGACGCTTTTGTGAGAGAAGCAGTGAGGAGAAATTGAGGGAGAAGAGGAGAGGCTTCTGTGAGAGAAACAGTGGGGAGAAAGAGAGAGGGACAAGAGGAGAGGGTTCTGTGAGAGAAGCAGTGAGGAGAAATAGAGGAGAAAAGGAGAGTCCTCTGTGAGAGAAGCAGTGAGGAGAAATAGAGGAGAAAAGGAGATGCTTCTGTGAGAGGAGCAGTGAGGATTAAGGCTTTTGTGAAAGAAACAGTGAGGAGAAAGAGAAGGAGAAGAAGACAGGAGAGGAGAGAAGCAGTGGAGAGGAGAGGCTTCTGTGAGAGAAGTAGTGAGGAGAAATTGAAGGAGAAGAGGAGAGGCTTCTGTGGGAGAAGCAGTGAGGAGAAATTGAGGGAGAAGAGGAGAGGCGTCTGTGAGAGAAGCAGTGAGGAGAAAGAGAGTGGGAGAATAGGAGAGGCTTCTGTGAGAGAAGCAGTGAGGAGAAATTGAGGGAGAAGAGGAGAGGCTTCTGTGAGAGAAACAGTGGGGAGAAAGAGAGAGGGACAAGAGGAGAGGGTTCTGTGAGAGAAGCAGTGAGGAGAAATAGAGGAGAAAAGGAGAGTCCTCTGTGAGAGAAGCAGTGAGGAGAAATAGAGGAGAAAAGGAGATGCTTCTTGTGAGAGAAGCAGTGAGGAGAAATAGAGAAGAAAAGGAGAGGCTTCTGTGAGAGGAGCAGTGAGGA